>QYSG01013891.1:0-15133 GCA_003988875.1 Lachnum nothofagi
ATCTCGTGGACCAGCTTCACGCAGTGGCTCGAGGGTGATTCAAACTTATACTGGATAACTGGAAAAGCAGGCTCTGGGAAGTCAACACTTATGAAGTATGTCTATGGAAATCCGCGCACCTTTGAGCTCTTACGTGATTGGAGCTCGGGCCTGCCACTTGTAACGGCTGCATTTTTCCTCTGGAGTTCTGGCACAGAGATGCAGATGTCACAAATGGGCCTTTTACAATCTCTCCTGTCTCAAATTTTGACACAGTCTCCATCGCTCATCCCTGATGTCCTACCGGAGCGATGGGAAACATACAGCCTGTTCAGTAGTGATCCCCGTCCTTGGACCCAGATAGAACTGCGACGTACGTTCCAGCTGCTCGCGGAAGTATCAACAGGTACAAGGTTTTGCCTTTTTATCGATGGTCTCGATGAATACAACGGCGAACACCTCGAACTTATTAATTTTCTACAGGATTTGAATGCCGCAAAGCAGTTCAAGGTCTGCGTCTCTAGTCGGCCATGGCTAGTTTTCGAAGATGCGTTCAAACACAAAGCTAGCCTTATGCTCCAAGACCTTACTTATCACGATATCGAAAGATATGTCTCATCAAACTTTTCGGGGCACGCCGGATTTGCAAAATTACAGGACCGCGAGCCACAATACGCAAGTCAGCTCATCGAAGACGTTGCACACAAAGCGGCCGGTGTTTTCCTCTGGGTTCATCTGGTAGTCCAATCGTTACTAGCTGGATTTAGCAACAGCGATCGAATTTCGGATTTGCAACGGCGATTAAAGTTACTACCCCCTGATCTGGAAGAGCTTTACAGAAAGATCTTGGAAAGTCTTGATCCATTCTATTTTCAACATACCTCACAGTATTTCCAGCTTATGAGGAAAGCTCGACATGGTCTAACGCTTGCAACGCTGTCATTTGCAGATGAGGAAGACGACTTTGTGTTCAGACAGAGGGTTCTGCCCTTGGATAAAGCAGAAAAGGCTTCCAGAATTGAGATCATGAGACGAAGACTTAACAGTAGATCTAGATGTCTCCTAGAAGTAGGATCTGACATCTTAGTTAATGTAAAAGCCCCCCATTTTCGTGCCTTTCGGGCAATGCTGACCACATAAAGAGCAATATCGAAGATAATTGGTCCGGATCAACCGTTCTGTATCTTCATCGGACTGTCAAAGACTTTATGGAGAGACGTGATATAAGTCAGAAATTTATTGACGCTACTCCGAATAACTGGGATCCATATAGTGCCTTGCTTCGGTCGTCTATTTCCCAATTGAAGACTATGGATCCAGGATTTACGAAATCAAAATTGTGGAAGGCCATTGAATGCTGCATTGACTATGCGAGAACAGTGGACGAGCGATCTGGACCAGATTTAGTGCCATTGATGGACGAGTTAGATATCGCTGCTACCCAATTAACGGAAATATGGGTTGAAGACGAAGGATCATTTGCAGAGCGTCGCAATCCGCATCGAGGCCAATTACGAGACCGCATTCGAATCACTCTACCTATGAATAAGGAACTGAAAGCAATTCGGCAACCACATTGGACATGGATATTAAACGATCAACTCAGTCCGTCGTGTAGTCTTCCAGGCGGCACTTATATCTCGTTTACAGTCAGGCTGTGTTTTGTTAACTATGTTCGAGCGAAAGTCAAACGTGGATGCCTCGTCGAGGAGGACCACAGGATCTGGCCGTTACTGATGGATTCTTTGCCGTTTCACATGTACTCTGAAATCAATTCACCTTGCCCGGTTGACAAAGCCCAAAGGTTAAGAATGATTGATATGCTGTTCGAACAGCAGGCTAATCCGAATCACGAAATTCGGGAGTCTAAAATTTGGCAATTGGTTTTGGAAGAGATAAAAAATGTCCAAAGTGCGGATGTTAATTCTGAGACGAAAAGCCTTTTTAAGGAAATTTGGAAAGAAGTTCTCTTTAAATTCTTGCAGAATGGGGCCGATATTACTCCTCTAGAGTTAGTGGAGGCTGGAATATTTCCTCAAATATTTCCGCGCGACCGTCTATTCCTAGAGATGCACAAGCTGGCAGAACTTTCTACAACCACTGGAACTACTGGAGACAGTTCATCTACTTTGGGAACCTCTTCTCGACGGAATTTCTTTTCTAAGTATATAAAGAAGATAATTTCACATAGATAGGGCTTTTATACCAACAAAGATTAAGGCTAATTCTCATATTGTGCAAAACTAAAAGAAAAAGGCAAGCCCCTAATAGGATCTGGCATGTAGGCAGCATTAGTTAGAGTCCAAACAAAAGGCTAGGTAGTGTATAATCTCGTCTATATTATTAAAAAAGTAAAGTTATTATTCGTAATATATATGCTTCATGCCAGTCACGTGTCTGGTCCAAAGTCACATACAGAGCGATTCACCCCGTCTAAGCTCAATGTACGGATTTTATACTTGCATAAGAAAACGAGCTTTTTCAAAGTATTTAGCAGAAACCAAGCTTTTCAAAAACTTTAGTTTAAGCGCAAAAGCAAATCCACCTAATTAACTATATTATAAAAAATATAGTAGGCCCTAATGGACTATAATCTCTAAAAAAAACTTATAACTACTCTAAAATTTTATTAAATAAAAATCTTTATAAAACTATATTAATTTTAAATAATATAAATTTATATATAAATAATATTTTTTATTAAAAAAATAAATAAAGAAAAAAAAAATATAATAAAATATAAAATATTTATTAAATAAAAAATAAAAAAAACTAAATTTTTTTAATTTTTTTAATATTTAAATTTTTATTATTTAAATTTAATATATAAATTTTATATTTATATAAAAAAATAAACTTTTTTAAAATATTTAATAAAAATTAAACTTTCTAAAAACTTTAGTTTAAATATAAAAGTAAATTTATCTAATTAATTATATTATAAAAAATATAGTAAACTTTAATAAGTTATAATTTTTAAATTATTAAACTATGTTTAATGTTTAATCCCTAAATATAAATATAAAAAAAATATAAAAACAAAATTTAATAATAATAATATATAATTTAATTAAAATAATAAAAATAATAAATTATATTAAAAATATATAAATAAATACTAATAAATTTAATCTAAAAAAAAATTCCGTAAAAAAAAAATAAAAAAAACTTTTATAATTTTTTTTATAATTTTTTATATTAAATTATTATTTATTAAAAAAAAATTAAAAATAATAAATTTAATAAAAATCTTAATAAATTATTATTTATTATATTAATATTCTTCTTAAATATTATTTTTATTCCAAAAATAACTATAAAGGCATATAATATACATATTTAGGCCCGCTTAAAAGCCTTTTAAAACATAATTTATATTTATAAGCCATATAAGGATTTGCTATTAGCTACAGAAAAAAAAAAACTATATATAGTTTTATTATATATAAATATTATAATAAAATAAATAAAAGTAATTTAATCAATTAATAAAACAATTAAAATAATATTATATTAGGCCTAAGGCCTAAGGAATATTATTAGGGGCAATAAATAACTATATATAATAATATAAATAAAAAACATTAATATTTAAATAAAACGCCATAGTTATAGTCCGAAGTATATTAATTTATTTAATCGCCATAAATAAATTAATAATTATAGATTTTTTAACCTATTTATCTTATAATAGTCAATTTAAATATTTGCTATAGAAATTATAATTATTAAAACTATAAAATTACTTAATTAACTATAAATAAACATTTATTATTTCAAATTTACTATAAATAAACAATAATTGGCTAATATATTATACCTTTTATCTATTCCTTTTTTCAACTATAACTTTGGCCCTAAAAACGGCATCTATAAACAAATTACAAACAATACTATATTAATTAAAAAAACTATAATCGTTTATATATTAAAAATGGATTACTAGGCAGAAGCAAAAGGTAAAAATAAAGGAAGCCGCATTAATAACATAAAAAATACATTTAAAGATTAAGTTTAAATTAATAATAATAATTATTAATATTATTAACAATAAGTATTCAAAGCCTATAGCCAATAAAAAAAAAGAAAAAAAAAAAAAAAATGCGGAAATAAAGAAAAAATAATAATTTAATAAATAAAAAATAAATTATTTTTATTTATGCATTTTTATAATTTCTAAATTAAAAAATAAACAAAAAATAAAGCTTTTTATATCTGCAATTCCGCAAAAAAAAATAAAAATACTATATTAACAAATAGATTCCATAAAAAAAGCTATATAATAGCTATTATTATAATTTTCTTTTGGGTATTCTTTAATTTTTATTATAAAATCAAGTTTAAATATATTAAAAATATTAAAAAAATTAAAAAAAATTAAAAAAAAAATATTAAAAAAATAATTAATAATTAAAATAAGAATTAAATAAAGCATAATAAAAAAATTAAAAAAAAAAATATAGTATTTACAAATAAATAACTAAATATTTTTATATAAAAAAACAATAAAATTATTAATTAATAATTAAAAAATATTTAAATATAAAAAAAAATATAGGATAATTTAGATTATTTATATTTAATTATTAAAGTCCATTCAAATAAAGCAAAAAACACTATATGAAAATTAGTTTTATATATTTAATAAAAATAAAACTGAAATAAAAAAAAAATAAACTATTTTATTTAAAAAAACATATTTGCAGTATATAAACAATTAAAGTTTTCTTTGAAATAACATTTGTATACATTAAATAACCATTTATCTAAATTTTTAATATAATTTTTCGATATACCAAAGTTTTAAATATATTAAATAATTTTTTTTTTAATATTATACAAAATAAAGTCTTTTTATGGATAATTATAAATTTTAATTATATTTAAAAAATAATTTTAAAACTTTCATTTATTAAAAACTATATTATTTTAATTAAAAAATAAAATATTTTTGTTTTTTAAATTTGCTATTATTATTTATATTATAGTTTTAATTAAATATAATAAATTATTTATTATTGTTACTAAAATTATTATTTTTTTATAGTTGGTATTTATTTTATTTTTATAAAATAAAAATATAAAATAATTATAATTTAATAAAAAATATATATTTTTGTATTTAATTAAATAATAGATATATTAATAGATATTATTAAAATTTTTTTAAATATAATAAATTTTTTTCAAATAAAAAAAAGCTATTTAAGTTAATAAAAAACATATTTTAATGCAAATGCAAAAAATATTTTAGTAAATATAATTAAAACATTTTTTATAATAAAATGTTTATTTTTATAAAAACAAAAAAAAAATAATAAATTTTTATAATTATATAATTAAATAATAATATATTAAATATATTAAATAAAAAACTTTAATTTATATAATAAAACTTAATTATTAAAAAATAATTTATTATAATTAAAGTTATAATTCTTAAAATTTCTAAAATATTAAATATTTAATAAACTATCTAAATAATAAATAATTATTTTATAGCTAGCCAAGGATCTACTAACAAATATTTTATATAATAAAACTTTTTATAGGAAATAATAGCAAACTTATAAAAACTACAAGTCTCTAAAACTAATCCATAATAAAAAAAAATAATCTACTAATAATTATAAACTCCAATAAATTATTAAAAATCTATAAATATACCTTAAACTAATAAAAAAACTACTAATAAAAACATTCATTAATTAAAACAAATCATTTAAAATATAAAAAAACATTTGCAATAATATTAATAAATCCAAAAATCCAAATAACTTCAAAATTAATATTATATTTTATTATTAATAGTATAATACAACAAATAGAATAATAACCTTTCCTTTTAAGTCAATAATTAAAAAATCCACTAAAAACGACTTCGCTATCCGTATAAATAATGATTTTCTTATAAATCCAAAATAAAGCCCAAAAAAAATAAGACCATAATAGCTTTTAGTTTAAGAATATTAATATATTCGTTGTATAAAAAACAAGGAAATTCAATAGAAAACGAGTTTTTTTGGGCTAGGGGCTTTCCTTCGTAGAAATAGCCACTTAGGCCGATTTTAAAAACATTTATAATTAAATAAATTACTAATCTAATTTTTTTAAAAAATAAAATTCTATTAAATTAAAAAAAAAAATTATTTATTATTTTAAATTTATTTTAATTTTAAATAAAATTCTTAAATAAAAAAAATAAGATATAAAAGCTAAAAATTCTATTATAAATTTTTATAAATAATAAAAATATATTTTTTCCAGTTAAATAACTTTTGTATATTAAAAAAAGAAATTAGTTATTTCCTAGGATTTTTTTAGAATAAAACTATCTTTTGCTAAAATTTAATATATTATATTAATAGCCTTTTAAAATTTTATTTTATTTAAATTAGCTTCCATTTTTAAAATATTATATAATATACTTAAAATAATGATTATTTAATTTAATTTATTTTTATTATTTTATTTAAAAATACTAAAATAATAAATTAAAATATAATAATTATTATTTGCCTATTTAAGATATTAGAATATTATTAATAATATTATTAAAATATAGATAAAATCATTTAAATAATAGAATATATTTTATTTAAAATAAAATTCTAAAATCTAATAAAAACCTTTAATAAAAAAATTAAAAAAAAACAAAGCCGTAGCTAAACCGAAAAAAAAGTAGGCTTTTATATAATGCTTCTTAAACCATTTAAAGCCTAGAAGCTAACGCCAACTAAAAATAACCGAAATATTATAAAAAACATTTTTAATATTTTTTTTAATAATTTAATAACCTTATCCAGCCTTATAAATTCGGTTTTAAATTTCATTTAATATTATATAAATAATTTTGTTATATTTATTTAAAATAAAATTATTAATAAATTATATTAAAAAATATAAAAAATAATAAATTTATTTAAAGTCTTTATTATATTTTGGAATTAATTTTAAAAAAAATAAATAAATAAATATTTTAGGGAACTTATAAAAAAAAATAATACAAATAAGATAACTTAAACCAACAAAAAAAAATATTTTAATATATTATTTAAAAATAATTTAATAATAATAATAATTTAATAAAATTTTAAATTAGTTTTTAATTTTTTAGAAATTATATTTAAATTTAAAAAAAATTAAAAATTTAAATAAAAAAATAAAAAAAAAATTTAAATATTTTAAAAGTAAAAATAGTTAAATAAAAAACTTAAAAAAAAAAAATTTATGGAAAAAAAAAGTTAAATAATTAAAAACATTAAAAAAAAAATATAATATTTAATTTTGCAAATATTAATTTATTAAAAAATTTATTAAAAAATTTATTATTTATATTATTTAATTTTTTTTAATACTATTAGTTTTTTTTATATTTTTATTTTAAATATTTTATAATTTTATAATTAAAATAAATATATTTATAATTAGTATAATAAAAATCCAAATAGTTTTTATTAAAATTATTTTAATTATAATAAAATTATTTTTTATATATTAATAATAAAAATTTAGTTTTATATTTATTTTTTATTATTTTTTTTTAAACCACTAAACTTTTTAATTTTTTGATTTATTTAATTAGAATTTTTTTTTAAAAATTAATATTTATAAAATTATAATAAAAAATATTTATATAATAATTAATAATTAATTTTAATATTAAAAATCAAATATATATATTTTTATATATAATAATATTAATTTAAAATTTAATTATAATTAAATTTAAATTTAAATATTAATAATTATAAAATATAAAAATTATAAATATATAATTACTAAATTTTAAATTTTAAATTATAAAATTATTACTAAATTTTTTAAAATCTAATTTTAATATATTTATAATTATTTAATTATTTTTAATATATATAATATATTTTTAAATAATTAATTTATATTTTGTATTTATTTAAAAAATCTAAAAATTATTAAAATTAAAATTATTTAAAATAATTTTTTTAATAAAAAACTAATTGATTTTAATATAAATTTAAAATAAAAAAATAATTTTAAAAAAATTAAATTTATTTATATTATAAAAAATTAGTAAAATAAATATTAAATTATATAAATAAAATAAAACAAATATTTCCAATAGGAAAAATTATCTAAAAACTAAAAATAAATATTATTTAAAATTAAAAAAAAATTAATTAAAATTAAAAAAAAATATTTAATTAATTAAAAATTAATTTAAAATAAAATAATTAAAAAAAAATTAATTAAATATTTAAATAAAAATTTAATTAAAACCTAAAAAAACATTTAATCTATAATATATTAATAATATTGCCCCAAATAACAAAATAGTTTATTATTATAATTAATATATTTATTAAATTTAAAAATATTAAAATTAAAAATTAAATTAAATTAAATTATTATTATTTTTACTTTTGCCTTTTTTATTTTAATTTTAAAAAAACAGTTTTATTACTTAGTTAATATATATTCCATGTAAAAATTCTTAATTAAAAAGTCATTTTATTTTTTATATTATTTAAAAATTATAATTTTAAAAAAAAATTTATAAAAAAAAATTTAAAAAATTCAAAATAAAAATAAAAATAATAATATTATTTATAAATCTTAAAAAATTATAATAAAAAATTATAAAAATTTTTATTAAGTATTACTACAAATTAAAAAAAAAACTATAAAATTTAATTAATTATAAAGTTTTTTAATAGTTAGTTTTTTTGGAAATTAAAGCAAAAATAATACAAAAATTAGGATTTTAATTAAAATATAAACAGGATTTGTATTATAAACTTAAGTAACTTTAAATTATTAATAACTAGTTTTATATTAGAAAACGAATTCGTTTTTAAAGATAAGGAAACCGGGGCGGTTTCCATAAAAAAACATTTCTTTTCCCTAGTTAAAGTCCTATAAAGCTATATTTAACAAACTTTTAAATCTATTATTAAAATCTAAATTTATAACTAAAATTATATTTTTTTAAATTTTAGGAATATAATTCTTTTTTATTAATTTATAATTTAAACCAAAAATTTTAAAATTTTTTTTTTTTTTTTTTAAAAAACTTTAAAATACTAAAGATTTTAAAATATAATCCAAAATTATAAAAACATAAGGTTAATATAGTTTTAAAAACATAAACTAAACTATAAAAAAATAAACTTAAAAATAAAATAAAAATAACTAATGCTTATTTGGCGAAATTATAAAAATCCAAAAAAAACTATAATATAAATACATTTTATAATTAAATACTTAAATAAATTTAATAATAATAAAACTAATATAAATCTTAAATATAAATACTTAAATAAAATAATTAATAATAAAACAAAAATATATTTTAAAATAAAAATCTATAATATATTCGCATTTAAAGTAGTTTATATATATTTATAAACCAAATATTATAATAAATTAATATTTAAATATTTTAATATGGTATATAATCTATTAAATAAATATATATTATATTAAATTATAATAAAAATTATATATAATTCAAAACCATATATTAAAATAAATTAATTAATTTTAAAATTAAGTTTTATATTAATTAAAATATTTAATAAAAATTAAATCAAATTAATATTTAAAATTAAATTATTTTATAATATAAATTATTTGGAAATAATATAATTATTAATTAAAAAAAAGTATTTTTAATAAATTAAATTAAATTTATAATAATTAAAAAAAAGTATTTTTAATAAATAAAATTAAATTTATAATAATTAAAAAAAATATTTTAATTAATTTATTAAATAAATAAATTATAATTATAATTTATAATTATTAATAAATTAATAAAAAATTATAATAATAAAAAAAAAATTAATAAAATAATAATTTATATTATAAAATATATTTAAATAAAAATTATTAATAATATAAAATTAAACAAAAAAAAAATTAGTAATTATAAAATAAACTAATATAATATATAAATATATATATAAAAACTATAGCAAATAAAAGCTTTTTTTTGGTATCGGCGGAAAAAAAAAAGACATAATAAAATATAAAATATTTACTAAACAAAGAATGGAAAAGGCTAGGCCTTTTATACCTCCCTGGCGCTTAGACCCCTGTCATTATAATATAGACTGGGTCTAGCAAGACTAGCGTGATTTTGCTGAAAGATATCACTGGAGCTCGGTAGGTAATCAGAGAAAGATCTATGGAATTCCTTTTTTTTTGATATTCTTTACAGAGCTTATACATGGACTTCGCCCAACGCTACGCCTCTTTAGTTCCCATCTCACCTCATTTCCCGATTTCCTGACGCTCTCGGGCCTCAAATAAGATCGTTTATTCTCCTAGAGCTCTTCGATCCTCTAAATGAACTTTCTCAATTTGTTGATCTCGTAAAGCTCATTGCGACTTAGTCATTGCACTCCTCGACTTGGTATCCTAGCAGAAGTCATACTGTCATACCAGGTGACCAGTGCTATCAGCAACGCTCCTTTCGTTGCATGTCAGTATCTGATTCCTTCGAATTTACCATTGAAAGCTTTATTCTCTTACCTGCGGTGACTATATAAGATGCCAAAGCCGCACCTGTCTGAATACTAATCTGCACATCCGCGCCGTGCTTCAGAACAGCCACCGCTGGCCAAGCAATACATAAGGCAAGACTGATCACTGTCGGCGCGAGAATGATGAAGCTGGCGATGAAAGGGTCCCATCCCGAGACGAAAGTCAGGGCTCTTGCTTCGACATCTAGCGTGCTGCTATGGCTGCTTGTTTGGCTGCTGTTAATGGAACCGGGCGTGCCAGCAATTCTTGTGATGTGCTCGGGCTGAATGACTTTCTCGTTGTATAGCTTTTGCACAAGAGTCGTCTTGCCGATCAACACTGTGGGGTGTCTGAAGTAACTTACTTGCCGTGACTGGCTGTATCCGAGTTCTAGAGTCGAGCGATGTTGGCCGGGGGATCCGTCTTGTAGGAGCTTTGTGACATGTTAGGAGGCAAGCGATATAGTATCAGCCGCTCAAGGAGTAGAACTCACGTCAATTATATCCACTCTAATTTTTACCTTGGGCATTAGTACTTGGATGACACTACCTTGAATCTTGGTGACGCGATAGAAGTTGTTCAAGTGGATTATCAAGTCATGGTCGTCTATCTGATCTGAACGATTTGGAGCTGCTGTCGTATCGGCGCCGGAGGGCTGATCGACCAAGGTTTCCTGCGAGCCGTTCTCCACGGAGTCAGGAATCGTGCAAGGGATCCTCAAGTAGCTATCGTGGTCCGTAAATAATACTAGAGAACAGTCGGGATACTTTTGCCGCCACGCAGCTAAATAATTGCGCATCATTCTTCCCCGGTGAAGGCAAAAGTAGAAGTAGACGTGCCAGAATATCGTCCAGATTTTATCGCTCTTGGTCCGCTTCTGAATGCTAGAGACTGTCCTTAGTGTCCAGGTATCCTGAAAATCCTCATCAGTCATCCTCCGTAAGCAAATATTGTGGATTGTAGAATGCTTACGATGACTAGCTTGATGGAGGTAGGCGAGGTTTCCATAAACTCTCCATTTCTAAGCCCATAGTGATGAAGCAGCCGAGATAGCCCTTGCACTACCCGCGATGCAAGTCTCCCAGAGCCGAGAAACAGCAACAGCAAGTACCAGTTGTAGAAGCATCCCAGTCCTGTGTACCAGCAGGTGATGATGATTGACGCCCACCTCCACGAGCCACGAGGCATGCGGATATAGACGACTGGGATGGGGTTGCTCACCCCGGGGGTAGTCCAGGCGGCTGTGTTGAAGGAATTGATTGGCCGCTGCGTGAGCTCTTCGGCGTTGATGTGATCATCGGTAGGCATATTCGGTAGGTGTGGTGGCCGAGATTGAGTCTTGAAGTTACAACATACGCTCAAGCACATAAGAAGAGGCAATGCGGGAGTTTTTTTGTGAAATCGTTTCGGGTGGGGAAGAAACCTGGCACTGTACAGTGAGGCTGGCTGAGCGCAGTAAAGTAAGCTGCATTGCTGTATTGATATAGATGGCTGAATCCAGGCTATTTCCGCGTCCCCCCTGCATTGTGTAACCACACCTCGATTCCAATTCAGGGGCGCTTACAGAGCGCTTCAGTGCCAAAGGCATCACGCAAACCTCACAATACCCAGAAAGCACAACAATAACATCAAACAATTTTTCATTCTCCCACACTACACAAAACTACACCCTCAATCATCCTCATCCTCACCCAACCCCAACCCCCCCCGCACCCCCCAAATCAGCCCCCTCATCCCCCTACTCCCCGCCCCCTTCGGGCCCTCATAAACAACCCCCGCCTCCTCAGCCTTATACGCCCACCGCAAACTCTCCCACTGCCTCCCCGCTCTCTCGTACGCCCGCGCCGCGTACATGTACGCGTCTGCGATGTGCGCACTGACCCTCTCCTGTTCATACAAACTAACTAACAATTCCGCTTGCGCAATCTCTCTCTCGTGTATTTCCAAATTAGAAGTTTTGGATGAGGAGCGAGTGGATGTGGTGTTTTGGGGGGAGGTTTCGGGGAGGGGTGCAGAGAGGGAGGTACTAAGGATGGACACAAGCTCGTTTATCGCGAAGATCCTGCGGTCGCTAGCGAGACTCGAGACGGGCGGCAGGAGACAGAGCGGGCACGTGCAGTGAAATCCCCATGTATGCTGGATAGACTGCTGGCGGGCCGGGCGCGGCTGGAAGGGGTCGATGTACGTGATTGTGATCTCCTCGCCCGGGTGGATGGTGCGGGACGCGTGCGTGTAGTGGATGAGGGTGTCGCGGTCGAAATAGTACATCGCGCTATTACCACCCATCAGTCAGCCATCCCATCCATCTCCTCCTCATCAAACTACTATTTAATAAATTGAAGACTTACTTCGGCCGACAATCATGGTTCATCCTCGCCGTCTCCGGCACCACGACACTATGCTCCACGCCCCCAAAGCTCTCCCCAAACGTATTAACATTCAACCTCCCAATCGCGCCCTCGATATCCCTCCCCTCTCCCCTACCCTTCTCGCCGATCATCGCCCAGAATAACTCCCTGCTCTTTTTGGGGAGCTGCTCGATGCCTTGGGAGATCAGGCTCCGCCGGAGGTGGAACTCCCGGTGCCACCGCGTCGCAAACGCATCATTCGCAAACACCGCCACCACCGGCTCCGCGAACAGCACCTCCCCCCGCTGGATCGTCCGGTTCGCGATGACGCCCATGCCCTTCCCCGCTACATACTTGATCTCATACGGCTTTGCTACACCTACACCTACATTTACCCTCTCCCTCACATCTACATCCTCTTCTCCCTCCTCTTCTTGAGATATGGGCTGGAAGATCGGCAAAGACGCGATTTCTGAGGCGATGTGAGGGAATGTTAGGAGTGACAAACCCCGCCCGTTGTAGAGCGTGGTGTCTGTGAAGAGGCAAAGGGGACCGGGGTTGGGGAGAGGGGAGAGGGAGAGGGTGGAGTTGACTGCATCAGGGGAAGACGTGCAGAGTGGTGTTTTCGTCCATGATTTTTTGTTGCCTGCCGTCCACGGGGTAAGCGTGCTGGGTGCTGGGGGACAGAGCTCCTGGCTGTGGTATGTAAGGAGCGGCTCCTGAGAATGCTCGTGGTCATGGATATGACAGAGATGTTCATGGTCATGGTATCTTTGGTGGCCGAACAGGTGGCTATGTACCGATAGTTCGGTGGTTGAAGCGATGTGGGTGAAGGCCACCAGAGATAAGTAGGAGTTCGTCAACAACATCTTGACTGCAAGTTTTCGTCTGAAGTAATCTAAAGAAACGAAGACCAACCTTCTTAGATACTTAAGAAACTGCCAAGTCCTACCCTCAAAAGGATCACCTCAAAATGGTACTTCCAAACAACCACCGTCAGAGCCCCATCCCAACTCCGGGGAAGTGCAGCGGAATGCACGGGTACACAAACCCAGAAATAAGCATAATCAGCTCTAACCGGGCCGTGAAACGCTTGGGCTCATGTTTCGGGGCGATCTCAAACGGGGTTGGGATCTGTCCCGTGTGTGAGAGCTCGGAAGCGATGTTTCAAATGCAGGGAGACACAGCCGCCATAATTTTGGGGGGTTAGGGGATGCGAGATGCACTAGGAATAGCAGTGAAGGACGGGGCAAAAGGACAAAATCCAAAGATTATACGGTCGTTGGAAAGATTGAAAAATCCGACTTTCATCGAAGAGTTGAAGTATGAGGCTGGTTAAGTAAAGAAAGATGAAGTTGAGATAGGTCATGTGATTCGCCACGCCCCCTTTTCGAGTTTCAGTAAACGAGCGAACTTTCGCCACACCTTCGATAGTTATTGTGAATTCGGGATGTAGAGAAATTGGGTTTTAAGCGCAAGAGTCTGTTAGAGCCTGTAGGACATAGCAAAAGAGATAGCGAAGATTTGGTGGAATATAACAGAAGGCGAAACTTCGCCAAATGGTCACAAGAGAAAGCCAAGAATTTTTAGAAAGAGAGATGGTCCATTTTTATCTATGCTAGCATAAAGCAAAGCACCTAAATCATAAATCATCGAGCCTAGTCATTCTAGCCGACCCATCCACCCATTCGATCATCTTCCTTACAGCCTGGCCTTGCCACCTTTAGCAGCACCCAGATCATAACGATCAACCGTCATAACCTTATCCCACGCAGCCACGAAATCCTTGACGAACTTCTCCTGTGCATCCGAGCTGGCATATACCTCCGACACAGCGCGGAGCTCAGGCTGCGAGCCGAAGATGAGGTCGGCACGGGTACCGGTCCACTTCTTGGCGCCAGTCTTGCGGTCGACGCCCTCAAAGGTCTCCTTGGAGGTCGCGTTCCACTTGGTGGACATATCGAGCAGGTTGACGAAGAAGTCGTTGGTGAGCTTGCCGGGGGTCTTGGTGAAAACGCCGTTGGCGGAGCCATCGTAGTTGATGCCGAGGACGCGGAGACCGCCGACGAGGACAGTGAGCTCGGGGGCGGTGAGCGTGAGTAGGGCGGCCCGGTCGATGAGGAACTGCTCGGTGGTGGCGCGGGATGTGCCCTTACCGTAGCTGCGGAAACCGTCGACTTGAGGCTCAAGGTATGAGAACGACTCGACGTCGGTCATCTCCTGTGTGGCGTCGGTGCGGCCGGGCGTGAATGGTACGGAAACCCCAGATGCCTTCTCTAGGCCAGCAACACCTCCGAGAA